>OZ010681.1:21929724-21971594 GCA_963932265.1 Thymelicus lineola | reverse complement strand
GTATATTTGCATTTCTTAATTTAACAATCAATCATATTACAATATATAAGGAGCGAATCACCTGCAAATATATGCACCAGCATCTCGAGCAGCTCAGGCAGCTCAGGCAGCTCAGGCAGCTCCGGAGCTCTCCTGATGCTCGGCAGCTCCAGCAGCTATGACGACGACTCGATCGGATCTGAAAAGAAGAAAAACAAATTCATCGAAACAAAGTCATTGAAGCACTTAAGTATCGCGAACAATATTTGTGTCACAACATTATGTTTTCAAAATCGAGCCCCCGTTCTCTTTTCAGCGCAAACATTCACTATTTGTAAGTACACTGTGCACATTCAGTAACTAATATATTGCACTAACTTTCTCATAACTATAATTCTTAAGCCACACACAAAAGTATATATATATATATATATACACACACACACACACACACACACACACACACACACACACACACACACACACATACCTAATGCTTATCCCCAAGACAATCCTTAATCATCTAGCTTAATCGACATTAATTACTTAGTAATTATCCAACTTTGCAAGTTAACACATATGTAATTTGAAACAATAACAAAGCTCATTGCGAATAATTAAATACCTACATAACAGTTAAACTAATAAAATGATATGTTTTTACCGATTACGATTAGTATTATGAACTACAATATCGAACAACAGCATAAACAAAAATTTAACTCACCAGAGCGCCCTGTTTTTGCAAATATGTGCTGACGACCGCCATTACGAACTACGTACGATTTACGGCGCCGGGTCAGTACATTTCCTAATATAATTACAACATTCTAAAGTACTTATTTATTAATAATAACTATAGGGTGTAAATTCACTAAGTTAATTATTACAATGTATGCTTCAACATTTTGTTTGATTTTAACTCTCAATTAAAGAATTAAAGAATCAAAAACATTTTAGAATACAAACGGAGCTTCCGTTTTGTTAATATTAAATAAAACATTGCATCACTTACAAAGTGAGAACACTCGTTTTAATAATAATTTTAGTTTTGTAAAATTATTAATTTAATTATCATAATTTATGCTTCAGCATTCTTTAACTTTCCTAAATAAGTAATTGAAATAATATCAAAGACATTGTACTCTCAACCGGAGGTAAGTAGGTACCTACTACCTAATCAAAGAGACAACATCATTTCCAATAATAATAAAAAAATGTAACTTTTACAAAAACTAAGCGTTACTAAATAGAGAATTTATAAATTAAGAGATGAATTTCACAGTATGTCAATTTGTTTTAAAGTGATCAAATTTCAAAAAAAAAAAAAAACAAAAAAAAAACAAATAATAATAATAATAATAATTACAAACTCACCTTGTATCAGAACAGAACAGAACAGAACAGAACAGAACGCGCACCACCGACACCGACACCGACACAGAACCACAATATTATTACTATTCACTATTCACTCGCTCGCCAAACTTTCTTCCCTTAATTAATTTAATTCATTTCCGTACACGATATCGCCATACATCGATCGCACCTTCACAGTTCACCACCATCTGCACCAGCCACCATCATCACCCCGAGGCCCGAACCGAACGCCGACCGACCGACCGACCGATACAGGATACAGGATACAGGATACACTATACAGGAACACCGGCCGGTTACAGGTCACATCAGCATCAGGTACATCAGGAGGAGCAATACCGTCATTACGCCCGCGCCCGACTGCTGACCTATATATATGGCTAATGGCACGTGCTCAACACGTCGCGTTATAATCCCCATAATCCATCCCCCGCCCCCGCCCCCGCCCAGTCATAAATTGCGTAACCGGGACAAAAAACATAAATAAACAAAAGAAAAACTATCGCTGCACCTCACTTACCTGAAACAAACCGAATAGAAAGAGACCGTCTGATGTCCGTCTCGTTCGAACGTTGCTCGCGTGTATCCCCGTCAGTTGACGAACCGTTCTCGCACTATATATAATATAATTGCGAGAATTTAAAAAAACATTCACTCGCTGTCCGTCGTGTCGACAACAGCAGCGCTCGAGCGGTTTAGTTTCTTTCGCGTTCGTTAACAAAACAATAATATAACAATGTCGGGTCGCGGCAAAGGTGGCAAAGTGAAGGGAAAGGCAAAGTCCCGTTCCAATCGTGCAGGACTCCAGTTTCCCGTGGGACGTATCCACAGGCTGCTCCGGAAGGGCAACTACGCTGAACGTGTCGGCGCCGGGGCTCCCGTGTACCTGGCCGCCGTGATGGAGTATCTGGCGGCTGAAGTGCTCGAGTTGGCCGGCAACGCTGCTCGTGACAACAAAAAGACTAGGATCATCCCTAGACATCTTCAATTGGCGATACGCAACGACGAAGAGTTGAACAAGCTCCTCTCCGGCGTCACTATTGCGCAGGGCGGTGTACTGCCGAACATTCAGGCGGTACTGTTGCCCAAGAAGACCGAGAAGAAGGCTTAATTGCCGTCCATCCCCTCGTCGGATATTTTTATTTTTATAATTCGTTCAACGGTTAACGAATTATATAATAATATGTACCAAAAGGCCCTTTTCAGGGCCACAATATTGTTCGCACCTAAAAAGTCAGTTTCTATGACTGAAGACGTCATCCATCAATCCATCAATCAATGTATTATTTTATTACATTAGTACCTACAATAATAATTAAAATAGGCTAGGTAATAATAGTAATACCTACTTATTATATTATGATATCAGGTACCTGATATAGATATAAATAAATAAATAAATACATACATACATACCTACCTACTCTCCATAATATAATATAATCTTTATATTTATATATATTCACAGTAAATACAGTAGGTACGTTTATAGAAATAATAATAATAACAGTAATGTTTTCGTCCTCCGCTCCGCTCCCCTCCCACACCCCTCCCCTCCCCTTATTCGCCTTTCGTCTCCCTACACGTCTGCCGTCCTACTCTATCATCGTCCGTCTCATTCGCACTAAACTCGTCGCTGATTGGTTGGTTAAAAAAAAAAATTATACGTTTCTCTCATTGACGTCGCTACCTTACGGTCTACAGAGTGATATATACCGGACACAAAAAAAGTAGCGCTACATTCTCAGCAGAGTGCTCGTACAGTGCGCACGCTGGTGTTGTTTGTTTATTACACGTACTCGTACGAATCACTAAGTTAGTAGTCATGCCGCCCAAGGCTAGCGGTAAAGCGGCCAAGAAGTCTGGCAAGGCTCAAAAGAACATCTCCAAGGACCGCCATAGCTTGCCGACCACGGATCCAGTAATCGTCAATCTACCCACGCGTCCGGCGACATTTCTACGTACCCCTGTTCCCTCCCGAATTCTGAGAATTCCGGTGAGGGAAAGGGACCGCTGTTGGGTGTCTCGCTTCAGCGAGCCTACCCGCAGTTGAGGGGACATTTCCATTCTACCCGCGGATGAGTGAAGGATCGGCCGACAGCATGCCCTCATCGGGGGACACCGGAGGCCCGTCACAGGACCCACCGCCGCCAACCGCGCCCGCAGCGGAACCAGCAGCAGCAGGCCGTGAGCAGCAGCGCCGGCGAGACCGCTCTCGCTCAAGAGCGGAGTCCGCCCGCGCGCGCTCGCGATCCAGCGCAGCACGTGACCGCAGCGGCGACGCACGGAGGACCGGTTCGCCCGGCGCGCCGGTCACTGCGGGGTTGAGGAGCAACCCTCTCGCTGATGCGCAGAGGAGCTCCACACCAGGCCAGAGGCCGGGTGCGCCGAGCGGCCCGCCGCCCCCCCCTGAAGAAACCAGTATCACCACAGATACCCCCACCACCAGCCGCCGAGGGAGTACAACAGTACAGACCCCCATCGACGCCTGCTCGCCCAAGTCGAGGCTGGAGCAGGAGTCAATAGTCGTGGCGAAGCTCGCCACCACCGGCATAGTCGGTTCGGAGTTCTTGGCCTATGTGGCCAAGTACTTCTCGGACCGACAGGAGGCCCTGGCAGACGAGCCGCCAGAAGAGCTCTCCGCTGAAGAGCGGTTCCGCCTGGAACAATGCATCCAGGCGCCACCACCCCCTGAGAGGCCAGCCCGGAGACCGAGGAGCCCGGAAGACCAGGAAGAGGAAGCCAAGCGGCAGCGAACGGTGGGAGACCAGGCGCCGCTTCCGCAGAGGGACCCGCGTCTGCACCGCCGCAACGCGACGTCTGCGGCGCAGAGCACCGCGCCCGTAGCGCAGAGTGCCGCGCCGCCGCACGCGCACCGCGAAAACGCAGCCGCAACCGCGACATCCGCGCAGAGCACCGCGCCCGTAGCGCCGAGTGCCGCGCCGCAGCACGCGCATCGCGAAAACGCAGCCGCAACCGCGACATCCGCGCAGAGCACCGCGCCCGTAGCGCCGAGTGCCGCGCCCTCGTACGCGAGTCGAGCTGCGGCTAGCATGATCGCCGCCACATCCGCGACATCCGCGACCTCCGAGAGCGTGAGATCCGCGACATCCGCGAGATCCGCGACATCCGCGACTTCCGCGAGCGCGAGATCCGCGAGATCCGCGACCTCCGCGACTTCCGCGAGCGTGAGATCCGCGACATCCGCGAGATCCGCGACATCCGCGACTTCCGCGAGCGCGAGATCCGCGAGATCCGCGAGATCCGCGACCTCCGCGAGCGCGTCACCCGCGAGATCCGCGGATGCGCCGAGCACCGCGCCTCCAGCGCCGAGTGCCGCGTCGACCTCGACTTCCGCCGCGACCCCTATAGCACCCCCCCGGAAACGTTACCCTCCGTTGGTAGTGGAGAAGCTACCCAATTGGGCGACCCACTTCCGGGCACTAAAGGAACGACTGGGAAGAGCCCCTAGCGCGCGCCCAGTCGGCCAGGGGATCCGCTTCACTCCGACAGAAGAATCGGAATACCGACTAATCCAGTCGTACCTGTCGGAGTTGGAGCGGACAGAGAAAATCTCCTGGTTTTGCTATTCGCTGCCAGCGGAGAGGAGCCTGAGAGTGGCGATAAGGGGGTTGCCTGCAGACACACCCCCGCAGGAGCTGGAGCAGGAGCTACGCGACCTGGGTTATGTCCCGGAGTATGTCCGCCCTATCAAAGCTCGCCGAGGTAGGCCAGGATGCATCTTCTTGGCCATCCTCCAAAGATCAGAGGACCTCGTCCCGGGCATTTACGCCATCAATGAACTGATGTGCATGCCCGGGATCAAGATAGAGAGCTGGCGAGGAAAGAAGGGACCGGCGCAGTGCCACCGGTGCCAACAATTTCGCCACTCGTCGCACCAATGCCATAGAACGCAGGCCTGCGTAAAGTGCGGCGAGGAGCACGCCGCGCACGATTGCCCACGGCCAAAGGACGAGCCTGCAACGTGCGCAAACTGCGGAGGCCCACATCCGGCAAACTATACACAGTGCCCGGTCTTCAAAAGGGAGGCCAGAAACAAGCGTGCTGGTCCGGTGGCACAAACTACCAGCGCACCATTGAGGCCAAGACCCAGATCCGCGTCCGGCCCTAGGACACAACCCAGCCAGGGAGTACCAGAGCCTCAACAGGCGGGCTCCCTGATGGCCGCCGCAAATGACCCCACGGCCAGAGGAGCTCCAGCGCGGAGGAGGAAAACGAGGAGAGGGGGCAGGGGGAAGAAGGCTTCAGCCACCCCCAGTCAAACCGCCCCCGCGAGCGTTCCGCCACCGCCAAGTAGACGTAGAACTCTAACAAAGAGGAGGGATGCCGTCGTCCAGCTGCAGACGGCCCCTACCCCGGCCCCCCGCCGCCAACGATCACTGGCGGCCCGGGAAGAGGGGCACAGAACAGAACTGGATAGGAACCAGGTTCTGCAGATGGCAGCAGAGTTTTTCATGGCGGTGGCAAAAGGGGAGGACCCCGTACCACTAGCCGTGGACATGTTTAAGAGGATCACTCTGGACTGCTACTATGGATAGCGGTCCATTACGAGTGGTCTTCTGGAACGCCCGCGGCCTTAGAGGAAAGGTCGCCCTCCTCCGAATTCTCCTGCGGGACCAACGAGCGGACGTGGCTTTGGTTTGCGAGACTCTCTTGGCCCCGTCGGATAAAGTCAAGATTCCGGGCTACACTGTATACCGCCAGGACGAAACAACACCGTCGGGAAGAGTCTATCGTGGCTTGGCAGTGGCGGTGAAGACGAGGATCGTCCACCAGCCCCTCCCACTCCTAGCTCTGGGAGGAATGCAGGCGCTCGGGATAGAGCTCTGCCTAAATGCCTCCCCACTCCGGCTGTATGCCGTGTACCGCCCGCCCGCTGGGACCATCGTGCTGGCTGACGTCCACAAACTGTTGGACTCGCCGCTGCCGGTGGTAGCCGCGGGCGACTGGAATTGCAAACACCCGGGGTGGAACAGCCTATCCACGAACAGGAGTGGGAGGCTTCTCTTTGACGCCGCAGAGCAATACGGCTTCGCCGTCTACGGTCCGGATTTCCCGACGCACCTGCCCGACAACCCGGGGCACTCGTCGGATGTTCTGGACGTAGCGGTCTGCCGAGGCCTCCACTGCCAGCCACTACTGGAGACACTGCAGGACAGCATGGGATCCGACCATGTACCTGTCCTGCTAGTCCTGGCGAAGGAACGCAAGAGAGTCTCACCGAAGCCACGTCACCTAACGGACTGGACCAGCTTCGCGAGGGAACTGGAGATCACCACACCAACTCGGCCTGTCCGCACGGATGCGGACGTTGACCAGCTAGCGACGGAACTCACCGCCAGCGTGCAGAATGCACTGCAGGTTGCGAGTAAAGAGCACGGAGTCCAGGGGAGTTTACCTCCCCTCCCCTTTCACCTGAGGCGTCTTCTGGAGAAGAAACGCAACCTGCAGAAACGCTGGCAGGAATCAGGCGACCCGCAGCTGAAGAATCAGTACAACCGGACCGCAGCCCGACTCAAGGCCGAGTTGGACGCCCACGCGGCCGCGAGCTGGGAGGGGCTGCTGGACGAGGCGTGCGTGGACAGCTCAGCACTGCATCGCCTATGTCGCGCCCTATCCAATACCCCAGTTCCGGCTCGCCCATTAAGGCATGAGGACGGCACAGTCAGATACCGGGCGGAAGATCGAGCGGAGATCTTCGCCAACCACCTCGAACGCCAGTTCCGGCCGAACCCCACAGACAAGGCGGACCACGTTGCAGCAGTTGAGCAACACCTAGAGAGATACTTCGCCGCGCCTATAGCCACCGAGGAAGACCCAATTGTCGTCTCCCCCGGCTTGGTGCAGCGTGCGATAAGACAACTACAGCCCAAAAAAGCCCCTGGAGCCGACGGGATCACGAACAGAGCGCTGCGACACCTCCCCCCGAGGACGATTGGAGCAGTCGCGCGCCTGTTCAACGGCATCCTGCGCTCGGGGCACTTCCCTCAGATCTGGAAGGAGGGAAGGGTCATCATGCTGCCCAAGCAGGGAAAAGACAGACTGAAGCCGGAGAGCTATAGGCCCATCACTCTCCTCCCGACCCTCTCTAAGGTGTTCGAGAAGCTCCTGCTGCAACAGTTAGCACCTCATTTAACGCCCCGACCAGAGCAGTTTGGGTTCCGGCCGGAACACAGCACGACCTTGCAGCTGTCGAGGGTGCTGCACACCGTCACCGCGGCCCTTAACAGGAGAGAACGCGTGTGTGCAGTGTTCCTCGACATGGAAAAGGCGTTCGACCGTGTTTGGCACGACGGCTTGCTCTACAAGATCTCGCAGTCGTCGGCGCCCCGGCGTGCCGTCAAGGTGATCTCCAGTTTCCTCAGCGGAAGAAGTTTCAGAGTAGTGGTAGGAGGCGCCCTATCAACGGAGCGCCCCATTGCAGCCGGTGTCCCACAAGGGAGCTGCCTGTCCCCGGCCTGCTACGCCTGCTACACCGACGACATCCCGGCGGCAGGGGGGGCGTCGCTCGCCCTGTACGCCGATGACGTGGCGTACGTCACCACGTCACTTACGATGCCCCACGCCATATCGAAGATGCAACGTGCGCTTGATGCCCTCCCCGAATGGCTCGCCGCGTGGAGACTGTCGGTGAACGTCGGGAAGACGCAGGCCTTGAGGATCGGACACCCGACACTTCGAGACCCTACTCTGAAACTACATAACGAAGACATCCAGTGGGCCCACAGGGCGAAGTACCTTGGGGTCACCATTGACTGGAAACTCACAATGAAGCCCCATGTCGACAACGCCGTCGCGAGTGCCAGAAGCGCGATGGCAGTCCTTCGACCAGTGCTCTCCTCGAGCCTCCCTCTGGGGGTGAAGCTCGGGGTCTACAAGACCTACGTTAGATCCCGCCTCACGTACGCGGCACCGGCGTGGTATGCGCTCGCCAGCGAACCGCAGCGCAGGAGGATGCGCACGGCGCAGGCGATAGCGCTGCGCCGCATATCTGGAGCGCCGCGCTACGTGAAGAACGCCGTCATCCAGAGGGACCTTCGAGTCGAGAGTCTGGACGACTTCATCGTGCGACTGGCACGCAAGATGTTCGAGCGTGTCGACGCGGCGCGATTCCCGCATCTGCGGGATCTGGCGCCGCTCCACGCTCGCCCACCGGACCGCTGGGCTTTCCCGCGCGACCTGCTAGTTGCGCGGGATGAGCCCGCGGATGACATCGGGGCTTCGTAAGCCGCCGCCCGGTCGCTGATCGGCTTCTGCTGGGCTTCCCACCAGCGGGATTCACCCGGTAGGGCCTCGATCGCCCAGGCGGCGTGAAGCATTCAACCTGGACACGACACCGCGGCCATAGGCCGCCACCATCGGATACGACACACTCAAATGTAGACACACCATGGGCCCAAGGGCCCCCCCCAATGACCAGCCCGTATTGACGGGCTGCGGAAGATACCTCCACAGGGGACACACCGTCCCATGGAACCCACACGCCCCCTACAGGGCGTAGTGAAGATGCAGTACGTAGCGCTACATTCTCAGCAGAGTGCTCGTACAGTGCGCACGCTGGTGTTGTTTGTTTATTACACGTACTCGTACGAATCACTAAGTTAGTAGTCATGCCGCCCAAGGCTAGCGGTAAAGCGGCCAAGAAGTCTGGCAAGGCTCAAAAGAACATCTCCAAGTCCGACAAGAAGAAGAAGAAGCACAAGAGGAAGGAGAGCTACGCCATTTACATCTACAAGGTGCTCAAGCAGGTGCACCCCGACACCGGTATCTCCAGTAAGGCGATGTCCATCATGAACTCGTTCGTGAACGACATCTTTGAGCGCATTGCCGCCGAGGCGTCCCGTTTGGCCCACTACAACAAGAGGTCCACCATTACTTCGAGGGAGGTGCAGACTTCGGTGAGGCTTTTGTTGCCCGGTGAGCTGGCCAAGCACGCCGTCAGTGAGGGCACAAAGGCCGTAACCAAGTACACCAGCTCGAAGTGATCTCCTCGTCGTCGGGATGGTGCCGAAACACTGTCCAACACAACTTGAATTGTTGATGTTGGGCAAAAAAAAAAAGTAAAAGGCCCTTTTCAGGGCCACAATATGATTCAATATAAATGAGTTTCTTTGGATGGGCGTCACTTTAGTTGTAATTAACTAATTAATTAAATTAACAAAATAAAAATAATAATACAATATATCACCGTAAAATAGTAAAACCCCGTTAAGACTATAATCTAACTGAAATAGAATTACATTACAGAACCGAGTTAGTCAACCCCGATCCCACGTGGTATTTGTGTGCCCTATCCCTAGAGCGAATATAATGTATGTATATGTAATGTACATAATATGTATGTTCGGAAGCCTGTTTGTGAAACAAAAACAAAAAAAAAAAAAAGAAAAAAAGAAAAAAAGAAAAAAAAAAAAAAAAAACTGAATATGTTACGGTTCACAATATTGCAACGAACGAACGAACGAACGAACGTACGTATGTGCGAGCGAACAAAATAAGAGCGAAAGGGACGTAACTATCCGACAATAGGTATAAATAACACCAAAAAGGAATTTTCATTCCATTCCTTCTCGCTCGTTGTCAGTGAACGGTCGCGCGCGCGCTCTATTCTAGTTTATCGTAAAACAACCAAACAACCAAACCAACCAACGATATGGCTCGTACCAAGCAAACTGCCCGTAAATCAACCGGTGGTAAGGCTCCGCGTAAGCAGCTGGCCACCAAAGCTGCGCGCAAGAGCGCACCGGCCACAGGTGGAGTGAAGAAACCCCACCGCTACAGGCCCGGCACGGTGGCCCTGCGTGAAATTCGTCGTTATCAGAAGAGTACTGAGCTGCTCATCCGCAAGTTGCCTTTCCAACGTCTGGTTCGTGAGATCGCACAGGATTTCAAGACGGACTTGCGCTTCCAGAGCTCCGCTGTGATGGCACTGCAGGAGGCGAGCGAGGCCTACTTGGTAGGCCTCTTCGAAGACACCAACCTGTGTGCCATTCACGCGAAGCGAGTTACAATAATGCCCAAGGATATTCAACTCGCGCGCCGTATTCGCGGTGAACGCGCTTAACTTGTAAAAATCATAATATTTTTCAAGTTAATAACGCTAAACAAACAACCAAAAAGGCCCTTTTCAGGGCCGCACACGATTCTAACGCAAACGTTTCGAACTACAAGACGTGTACGGTGTACGCCAATACTACAAACGAATCGTGAGACACTTTATACAACGTTAAATCTATGTAGGTACTCGTACTGACTGTTATTAATAGTACCATTTTTAGCAACAGCAAAAATATAATACAAAATAATAATCTCAAGTATCATAGATACTTAATTATCGGTAATATTTATATATATATATATATATATATATATACACACACACATATATATATATACACACATATATATATATACATGTGTGTATATATATATATATATATATATATATGTACGTATGTATGTATTATTTACAAAAAAAAACACTATTTATTTCATAACGCGCCTGAAGAATTATAAATTAAAAAAAAAAAAAAAACCATTATTATTATTATTATTCTTTCGTTGTCTTTTCGTCTCGAACATTTGGATGTAAATATTTTCCGTCTTTTTCTTTCGTTAACATTGTATTCGCTCTCGCACCGTAGTATTCGCCACGACACGCGGGTATATATAACGTCGCCTGGTGAGCTTACTGGGGCTCATTTATCGTCGCGTCGCCGCCGTCGGTACACGTTCTGTGTTCTGTTTGATTCGAGTCCAGTCGAGTTGAGTTTACTTACTGTATCAAGATGACCGGCCGTGGAAAGGGAGGAAAAGGTCTGGGGAAAGGTGGCGCCAAGCGTCACAGGAAAGTGCTACGTGATAACATCCAGGGTATCACGAAGCCTGCTATCCGTCGTTTGGCCCGAAGAGGAGGCGTGAAACGTATCTCCGGTCTCATCTACGAAGAGACACGCGGTGTCCTCAAAGTATTCCTTGAGAACGTTATCCGTGACGCCGTCACTTATACCGAGCACGCCAAGAGGAAGACCGTGACCGCCATGGACGTCGTATACGCCCTAAAGCGTCAAGGTCGCACCCTCTACGGTTTCGGTGGTTAATCGTGTGAAACGGTAGTGCGTCTCGTGCGCACGTAACGTTACACACACATTAACCAATTTAAAAAAGGCCCTTTTCAGGGCCGCACACGGTTCTAAAACATTAGTTTCTGATTACGGATGTTCTTTAATAATAATATAATATGTATTTCACATAATAATATTATATTAAAGAGATTGAATACTGATTAGAAAATGTGGTGATTGTACATAAAATATACGAGTATATTGTACTCTTCACCTTTACATTTTCACTGAACGACTGACTGGCCGGCCGATGTATGGTGATTGATGGTAGTTCTCAGTCAATGTATTATTATACATGAAACTTATGAAAAATTACATAATCCAAGTTTGCATAAGGTTTTTCATAATTATAATACGAGTAGAACAAGTAGAAACAAATAGTTATCATCACGATCGGCCGAGTCCTTCGTAGTTTATTACATCGCGGCATCGTAGCATATCCATGAAGCGACCGCCGCGAACTATAACAAGAATATATATACGTACAGTTTAATTAGGGCTTGATTATATAAATGAATATATATATAATTATTTAATTTTAATCAAAAATGTTAAATTAAACGGGAAATTCTAACTGAAATTATGTTGAAATTGAGGTGAACGCGAGCTTTGACGTCGTTCGTTGGTTCGTGTGTAGCTTCGAAACACGAGTCTGTTGCGAAGCGCGTTTCGCAAAGTTTTAGTTTACTTTCTTATGAGTTACTGTACCCATGTGAACCTTGAAAGTATACGCACTTTATTAATATACTATTATATTACTGAAGAAATTTATTAAAATTCCATACGTCTCAATAAGATGCGATCGTCCTCTACCCGATGTGGACTCTTCGTGTTTTACGTACCTCGACATTTGACACTTGAAAATCTTTATATTTAAAATGCACACGGGCAAATACGCATTTCTTTTTTAGGTAAGGATCTTCGTTTTCATCGGGACTCCGAATAAACTTGAAAATTTTGAGTTTTATACGGAAAAAGAAGTTTTAAATGTGACCCGACGTATGCACCATGAGATATATCCAATTTAAACATTCATAACTTATTACACGCTCGCCTTGTATTACCGAAATATATCGTATCGCGTCGCTTGACTCAAGGGGATGCGTTCAGGTGGTTTACTCTACATATGAACCGGTGAATTAATAAACAATATCATTTTATTTAGACCGGTGTTAGTGAAAAGTTGTTAGTGTCCGTATGAGAAATCATCCATCGCTATACGGGTTTTCGTTATGGTATTGCTTGACTGTCGGCGAGAGTGGCGCCCCCTACACAACTGAATTTCTCTCACTCACCTGATTTTTAAGAGAGAAGACTAAGCACCACCACAGCGACACAGCGATGGCAGACACAGCAGTAGCCGCAGAAACACCAGCGCCGACTGGCAGCGCCAAGAAACCGAAGGTGTCAGCATCCGGTGCCGGTGCGAAGAAGCCGAAAGCGAAACCCACTCATCCGAAGACATCCGAGATGGTCACCAACGCCATCAAAGAGTTGAAGGAGCGCAGCGGGTCTTCGCTCCAGGCTATAAAAAAATATATCGCAGCTCAGTACAAGGTCGACGCGGAGAAACTGGCGCCGTTCATCAGAAAATACTTGAAGAGCGCCGTCGAATCCGGCACGTTGATCCAGACCAAGGGCAAGGGCGCTTCGGGCTCTTTCAAGTTGGAGTCGAAATCGTCAGCTTCGAAGAAACCGGCCGCCGGCAAAGCCACCGGCGGACGGTCCGCCGCGGCCGCCGCGAAGCCGAGGAAGCCCGCCGCGAAGGCCGGCAAGAAGGCCGTCGCGTCGTCGCCGTCCAAGGCTAAATCGGCCGCCGCCACACCGAAGGAGAAGAAGGCCGCCGCCGCAGCTAAAAAGAAGCCCGCCGCCGCCGCCTCCGCCGCCGCGAAGAAAGCCGCCGTCCCCGCGAAGGGCAAGAGCAGCGTCGCACCCAAAGCTAAAAAGACAGCCAAACCTCCCACCAAGAAACCGAAGGCGCCCAAGCCCAAGAAGCCCACGCCCAAATCGAAACCTGCCGCGAAAAAGGCCACCGCCACAGTCAAGAAGTGAATCTATTGATTGATATGTGTGACACAAGTGAAGCGTGAGTGTGTGTAACGAGCCGAGCCTCATGCCATGATTAAATTGTGTGTGCAGGCAAGGCGCGCAATGCAAATGAATGCACCCACCTTCCGCGTGGCGCGCGTGATGCGCCGCCGTCGCTCTCTCTGTCTCTCCGTCTGTCTCTCCGGTCGTCTCTCTGACTCGTTGCACTCGTTGCACTGGCTGGAGGCGATCGATGGAACGATGGACGAGCACAGGGCCGGCGCGGCGGTGACGAACGCAATCTAAAAAGCCCTTTTCAGGGCTAACAAACAGTTCATATGAAATATCAGTTTCTGAACGATCGACGTCATATCAATATCATTGTTATACTACTTTAACCTAACAAACACACCACACAACCTAAAAAGTACAATATTAACCTATATTATATACCTACACGCCTATCCCCAATATATATATACCCAATAAAGTAACAAACAAACAAACAAATTTGCATAATAAAAATTACATGTTACCTTGGAGTTGGACCATTCCATCTTACTTCGGACGATGGATGAGTGTATGAGGGCATACGTGGACCAGTCAACAAAGTACGCAGACAGGAATCTGGATAATGCATGATTTAACTATAAATATAAGCAAGACTGAATGCATGGCTATTTGTTCGACATACATAATATATCAACAGGTACGATAATAACAGAACGTTAAACACAATAGGTCATTACTCTTTTGAATGTTACCATCACAACAACCACAACAACAACCACCACCACCACCACCACCACCACCACCACCACCACCAAGACAACAACAAGTGTCAATGATGATTGATGTTAGTTGTATGGATAATAATACCATGTCTCGGAGACAGCATATCTCGTAGAGTCAATAATAGGTTATGGGCTGAGCAGCTACGGGTGGGTGTACATTCAAAAGGTAATTTAGATTACTGTTTAAAATCTGTAAAATACTATCAATTGAAAGCAAAATAAAAGTAAGTATAATTAAAGAAAATTATTAAAAAATTAATTAATAAATTACTGATTTAAGTATTAAAAACTATCACCCGTAGGTGCCCATTAGAGTTGCCATAGAATACCATATTATAAATATGGGTATTTAATTAGGATTAACCAAATGTTAAGAAATGTAAATATGCATACACCCATGCATTAGTAATATTTATATACCTACATATATATTATATGTATATTTGCATTTCTTAATTTAACAATCAATCATATTACAATATATAAGGAGCGAATCACCTGCAAATATATGCACCAGCATCTCGAGCAGCTCAGGCAGCTCAGGCAGCTCAGGCAGCTCCGGAGCTCTCCTGATGCTCGGCAGCTCCAGCAGCTATGACGACGACTCGATCGGATCTGAAAAGAAGAAAAACAAATTCATCGAAACAAAGTCATTGAAGCACTTAAGTATCGCGAACAATATTTGTGTCACAACATTATGTTTTCAAAATCGAGCCCCCGTTCTCTTTTCAGCGCAAACATTCACTATTTGTAAGTACACTGTGCACATTCAGTAACTAATATATTGCACTAACTTTCTCATAACTATAATTCTTAAGCCACACACAAAAGTATATATATATATATATATACACACACACACACACACACACACACACACACACACACACACACACACACACACACATACCTAATGCTTATCCCCAAGACAATCCTTAATCATCTAGCTTAATCGACATTAATTACTTAGTAATTATCCAACTTTGCAAGTTAACACATATGTAATTTGAAACAATAACAAAGCTCATTGCGAATAATTAAATACCTACATAACAGTTAAACTAATAAAATGATATGTTTTTACCGATTACGATTAGTATTATGAACTACAATATCGAACAACAGCATAAACAAAAATTTAACTCACCAGAGCGCCCTGTTTTTGCAAATATGTGCTGACGACCGCCATTACGAACTACGTACGATTTACGGCGCCGGGTCAGTACATTTCCTAATATAATTACAACATTCTAAAGTACTTATTTATTAATAATAACTATAGGGTGTAAATTCACTAAGTTAATTATTACAATGTATGCTTCAACATTTTGTTTGATTTTAACTCTCAATTAAAGAATTAAAGAATCAAAAACATTTTAGAATACAAACGGAGCTTCCGTTTTGTTAATATTAAATAAAACATTGCATCACTTACAAAGTGAGAACACTCGTTTTAATAATAATTTTAGTTTTGTAAAATTATTAATTTAATTATCATAATTTATGCTTCAGCATTCTTTAACTTTCCTAAATAAGTAATTGAAATAATATCAAAGACATTGTACTCTCAACCGGAGGTAAGTAGGTACCTACTACCTAATCAAAGAGACAACATCATTTCCAATAATAATAAAAAAATGTAACTTTTACAAAAACTAAGCGTTACTAAATAGAGAATTTATAAATTAAGAGATGAATTTCACAGTATGTCAATTTGTTTTAAAGTGATCAAATTTCAAAAAAAAAAAAAAACAAAAAAAAAACAAATAATAATAATAATAATAATTACAAACTCACCTTGTATCAGAACAGAACAGAACAGAACAGAACAGAACGCGCACCACCGACACCGACACCGACACAGAACCACAATATTATTACTATTCACTATTCACTCGCTCGCCAAACTTTCTTCCCTTAATTAATTTAATTCATTTCCGTACACGATATCGCCATACATCGATCGCACCTTCACAGTTCACCACCATCTGCACCAGCCACCATCATCACCCCGAGGCCCGAACCGAACGCCGACCGACCGACCGACCGATACAGGATACAGGATACAGGATACACTATACAGGAACACCGGCCGGTTACAGGTCACATCAGCATCAGGTACATCAGGAGGAGCAATACCGTCATTACGCCCGCGCCCGACTGCTGACCTATATATATGGCTAATGGCACGTGCTCAACACGTCGCGTTATAATCCCCATAATCCATCCCCCGCCCCCGCCCCCGCCCAGTCATAAATTGCGTAACCGGGACAAAAAACATAAATAAACAAAAGAAAAACTATCGCTGCACCTCACTTACCTGAAACAAACCGAATAGAAAGAGACCGTCTGATGTCCGTCTCGTTCGAACGTTGCTCGCGTGTATCCCCGTCAGTTGACGAACCGTTCTCGCACTATATATAATATAATTGCGAGAATTTAAAGCTGACAGTATTGCTACGCAGTGTGCTCCCAGCACTCAGCCCCATTCCCTGTCTCATGTTCAAACGGTGGAGGATGAAGTCCGTCAGAGGAATTCACTCCCTGTCACCGCAGATCCCATTCAAACAACTACTGACGAGGTCAAGTCCATCATACGTGGACTCAAACCCCGTAAAGCTCCTGGAGCCGACGGTATTTCCAACCTGGCGCTCAAACACCTCCCAGAGCAGGTTATTACCCTTTTAGTCATTCTGTTCAACGCCTGCTTTGAACACTGCCACTTTCCCACTGCGTGGAAAGAGGCTATAGTAATAGGGATTCCCAAACCCGGGAAACCCCTTAATGTCCCGTCTAACCATCGACCCATCAGCCTCCTCAAGGCAATGGGTAAAGTATTTGAAAGAATAATACAGTCCCGCATGAGAAAGCATCTCTTTCCATCGGACGGTCCTCCCTTGATCATTCCGCACCAATTCGGGTTTCGTGCTAAACACTCTTGTCCTCAACAAGTACACCGTATAGTAGAATACATACTTAGTGGATTCTACCCGCGTCGCGATAAGACAGTCGCTGTCTTCTTCGACGTTGCCAAAGCTTTTGATAAGGTCTGGCATGCCGGACTTATCTATAAACTCCATTATCTTGGCCTTCCAGACCGTATTGTCAGACTCGTGGCTTCCTACCTAGATCAACGTACCTTCCGTTTCAGACACGAAGGTATCCTCTCTTCCCCTCGCCTAATAACGGCAGGGGTCCCTCAGGGCTCAGTGCTAGCCCCTTTACTATTCATATCGTACACAAACGATATACCGATACCCAAGAAAGGGGTTCAACTCTCCCTCTTTGCGGATGACACCGCCCTTTACCTCAAAGGACGGGTGATGTCGTCAGTTCTTACCAGAGTCCAAAACTCGGTTAACGAGTTAGGAGACTGGTTCAAGAAATGGCGCATCGAAGTCAACGCGGACAAAAGTGCCGCAATCCGCTTCTCACACAAGCAACGACGCTTGAGCGATCCCCCCATCCGCTTCGCGGGAACACCCGTCCCTTGGAGGACACAAACAAAATACCTAGGTATAACACTAGACTCTAGACTCACCTTTAGGCCCCATATCAACAAGGTGACTAGTACAGCCCGTTATTATATGAGCCGACTCAACGTTATGTTGGGAAGGAAAAGTAAAATGTCCCTCAGGAACAAGCGAACGCTCTTCAAGGTTTGCATTCGACCGGTACTACTCTATGCCGCCCCTGTCTTCGCACATGCGGCTCCCAATATAGTCCACAAATTACAAGTAGTCCAGAATCTATTCTGTCGAAAAGCGACTGGCGCACACTGGTGCGTCCGGAACGCCGATCTCCACCGAGACTTAGAGCTCGACACAATACAACAAGTCATGAAAAACTTCTCTGAGAGATTCTTCAAATCCTCAGAAACACACTCCAACCCCATGATTAGGGAATCAGCGGATTACACCGCCCCCACCCTCACCGGCCATCAAATACGAAGGCCGCGCAATGTCCTCACGGACCCACCCAATAAGCTCTCGTCTGACCTGGAAAGCCTCCTGGCCGCCTCCAAGGACACAGACGACTCAATCCCAGATGATGCTCATCCTTTCGATGGCACAATTACCTCTTCGACAACACAAAGTGTAGTCACCCAGCGGACGCTCCCTAGGGAGCGCCGCTAGCGCTCCGTCTCTTCAAACGGAGTCGCTTCAGATGAAGGTTTTAAGGTCGTACGACCAAAACCATTAAGGCAGTTTTTAGTGCGGTATTATCCTTGGAGCGGCGATAGATATAGATATTTTTTCATAAATATCTATATTTTATCATCCTTGGATTGAGTCTCCACATAACCACCAGAGACGGCTCTGCTGGTATGCGTAAATGCATTCTCTGCCTCCCTCCCGTGAGGGGAAACAAAAAAAAAAAAAAAAAGAGAATTTAAAAAAACATTCACTCGCTGTCCGTCGTGTCGACAACAGCAGCGCTCGAGCGGTTTAGTTTCTTTCGCGTTCGTTAACAAAACAATAATATAACAATGTCGGGTCGCGGCAAAGGTGGCAAAGTGAAGGGAAAGGCAAAGTCCCGTTCCAATCGTGCAGGACTCCAGTTTCCCGTGGGACGTATCCACAGGCTGCTCCGGAAGGGCAACTACGCTGAACGTGTCGGCGCCGGGGCTCCCGTGTACCTGGCCGCCGTGATGGAGTATCTGGCGGCTGAAGTGCTCGAGTTGGCCGGCAACGCTGCTCGTGACAACAAAAAGACTAGGATCATCCCTAGACATCTTCAATTGGCGATACGCAACGACGAAGAGTTGAACAAGCTCCTCTCCGGCGTCACTATTGCGCAGGGCGGTGTACTGCCGAACATTCAGGCGGTACTGTTGCCCAAGAAGACCGAGAAGAAGGCTTAATTGCCGTCCATCCCCTCGTCGGATATTTTTATTTTTATAATTCGTTCAACGGTTAACGAATTATATAATAATATGTACCAAAAGGCCCTTTTCAGGGCCACAATATTGTTCGCACCTAAAAAGTCAGTTTCTATGACTGAAGACGTCATCCATCAATCCATCAATCAATGTATTATTTTATTACATTAGTACCTACAATAATAATTAAAATAGGCTAGGTAATAATAGTAATACCTACTTATTATATTATGATATCAGGTACCTGATATAGATATAAATAAATAAATAAATACATACATACATACCTACCTACTCTCCATAATATAATATAATCTTTATATTTATATATATTCACAGTAAATACAGTAGGTACGTTTATAGAAATAATAATAATAACAGTAATGTTTTCGTCCTCCGCTCCGCTCCCCTCCCACACCCCTCCCCTCCCCTTATTCGCCTTTCGTCTCCCTACACGTCTGCCGTCCTACTCTATCATCGTCCGTCTCATTCGCACTAAACTCGTCGCTGATTGGTTGGTTAAAAAAAAAAATTATACGTTTCTCTCATTGACGTCGCTACCTTACGGTCTACAGAGTGATATATACCGGACACAAAAAAAGTAGCGCTACATTCTCAGCAGAGTGCTCGTACAGTGCGCACGCTGGTGTTGTTTGTTTATTACACGTACTCGTACGAATCACTAAGTTAGTAGTCATGCCGCCCAAGGCTAGCGGTAAAGCGGCCAAGAAGTCTGGCAAGGCTCAAAAGAACATCTCCAAGTCCGACAAGAAGAAGAAGAAGCACAAGAGGAAGGAGAGCTACGCCATTTACATCTACAAGGTGCTCAAGCAGGTGCACCCCGACACCGGTATCTCCAGTAAGGCGATGTCCATCATGAACTCGTTCGTGAACGACATCTTTGAGCGCATTGCCGCCGAGGCGTCCCGTTTGGCCCACTACAACAAGAGGTCCACCATTACTTCGAGGGAGGTGCAGACTTCGGTGAGGCTTTTGTTGCCCGGTGAGCTGGCCAAGCACGCCGTCAGTGAGGGCACAAAGGCCGTAACCAAGTACACCAGCTCGAAGTGATCTCCTCGTCGTCGGGATGGTGCCGAAACACTGTCCAACACAACTTGAATTGTTGATGTTGGGCAAAAAAAAAAAGTAAAAGGCCCTTTTCAGGGCCACAATATGATTCAATATAAATGAGTTTCTTTGGATGGGCGTCACTTTAGTTGTAATTAACTAATTAATTAAATTAACAAAATAAAAATAATAATACAATATATCACCGTAAAATAGTAAAACCCCGTTAAGACTATAATCTAACTGAAATAGAATTACATTACAGAACCGAGTTAGTCAACCCCGATCCCACGTGGTATTTGTGTGCCCTATCCCTAGAGCGAATATAATGTATGTATATGTAATGTACATAATATGTATGTTCGGAAGCCTGTTTGTGAAACAAAAACAAAAAAAAAAAAAAGAAAAAAAGAAAAAAAGAAAAAAAAAAAAAAAAAACTGAATATGTTACGGTTCACAATATTGCAACGAACGAACGAACGAACGAACGTACGTATGTGCGAGCGAACAAAATAAGAGCGAAAGGGACGTAACTATCCGACAATAGGTATAAATAACACCAAAAAGGAATTTTCATTCCATTCCTTCTCGCTCGTTGTCAGTGAACGGTCGCGCGCGCGCTCTATTCTAGTTTATCGTAAAACAACCAAACAACCAAACCAACCAACGATATGGCTCGTACCAAGCAAACTGCCCGTAAATCAACCGGTGGTAAGGCTCCGCGTAAGCAGCTGGCCACCAAAGCTGCGCGCAAGAGCGCACCGGCCACAGGTGGAGTGAAGAAACCCCACCGCTACAGGCCCGGCACGGTGGCCCTGCGTGAAATTCGTCGTTATCAGAAGAGTACTGAGCTGCTCATCCGCAAGTTGCCTTTCCAACGTCTGGTTCGTGAGATCGCACAGGATTTCAAGACGGACTTGCGCTTCCAGAGCTCCGCTGTGATGGCACTGCAGGAGGCGAGCGAGGCCTACTTGGTAGGCCTCTTCGAAGACACCAACCTGTGTGCCATTCACGCGAAGCGAGTTACAATAATGCCCAAGGATATTCAACTCGCGCGCCGTATTCGCGGTGAACGCGCTTAACTTGTAAAAATCATAATATTTTTCAAGTTAATAACGCTAAACAAACAACCAAAAAGGCCCTTTTCAGGGCCGCACACGATTCTAACGCAAACGTTTCGAACTACAAGACGTGTACGGTGTACGCCAATACTACAAACGAATCGTGAGACACTTTATACAACGTTAAATCTATGTAGGTACTCGTACTGACTGTTATTAATAGTACCATTTTTAGCAACAGCAAAAATATAATACAAAATAATAATCTCAAGTATCATAGATACTTAATTATCGGTAATATTTATATATATATATATATATATATATATACACACACACATATATATATATACACACATATATATATATACATGTGTGTATATATATATATATATATATATATATGTACGTATGTATGTATTATTTACAAAAAAAAACACTATTTATTTCATAACGCGCCTGAAGAATTATAAATTAAAAAAAAAAAAAAAACCATTATTATTATTATTATTCTTTCGTTGTCTTTTCGTCTCGAACATTTGGATGTAAATATTTTCCGTCTTTTTCTTTCGTTAACATTGTATTCGCTCTCGCACCGTAGTATTCGCCACGACACGCGGGTATATATAACGTCGCCTGGTGAGCTTACTGGGGCTCATTTATCGTCGCGTCGCCGCCGTCGGTACACGTTCTGTGTTCTGTTTGATTCGAGTCCAGTCGAGTTGAGTTTACTTACTGTATCAAGATGACCGGCCGTGGAAAGGGAGGAAAAGGTCTGGGGAAAGGTGGCGCCAAGCGTCACAGGAAAGTGCTACGTGATAACATCCAGGGTATCACGAAGCCTGCTATCCGTCGTTTGGCCCGAAGAGGAGGCGTGAAACGTATCTCCGGTCTCATCTACGAAGAGACACGCGGTGTCCTCAAAGTATTCCTTGAGAACGTTATCCGTGACGCCGTCACTTATACCGAGCACGCCAAGAGGAAGACCGTGACCGCCATGGACGTCGTATACGCCCTAAAGCGTCAAGGTCGCACCCTCTACGGTTTCGGTGGTTAATCGTGTGAAACGGTAGTGCGTCTCGTGCGCACGTAACGTTACACACACATTAACCAATTTAAAAAAGGCCCTTTTCAGGGCCGCACACGGTTCTAAAACATTAGTTTCTGATTACGGATGTTCTTTAATAATAATATAATATGTATTTCACATAATAATATTATATTAAAGAGATTGAATACTGATTAGAAAATGTGGTGATTGTACATAAAATATACGAGTATATTGTACTCTTCACCTTTACATTTTCACTGAACGACTGACTGGCCGGCCGATGTATGGTGATTGATGGTAGTTCTCAGTCAATGTATTATTATACATGAAACTTATGAAAAATTACATAATCCAAGTTTGCATAAGGTTTTTCATAATTATAATACGAGTAGAACAAGTAGAAACAAATAGTTATCATCACGATCGGCCGAGTCCTTCGTAGTTTATTACATCGCGGCATCGTAGCATATCCATGAAGCGACCGCCGCGAACTATAACAAGAATATATATACGTACAGTTTAATTAGGGCTTGATTATATAAATGAATATATATATAATTATTTAATTTTAATCAAAAATGTTAAATTAAACGGGAAATTCTAACTGAAATTATGTTGAAATTGAGGTGAACGCGAGCTTTGACGTCGTTCGTTGGTTCGTGTGTAGCTTCGAAACACGAGTCTGTTGCGAAGCGCGTTTCGCAAAGTTTTAGTTTACTTTCTTATGAGTTACTGTACCCATGTGAACCTTGAAAGTATACGCACTTTATTAATATACTATTATATTACTGAAGAAATTTATTAAAATTCCATACGTCTCAATAAGATGCGATCGTCCTCTACCCGATGTGGACTCTTCGTGTTTTACGTACCTCGACATTTGACACTTGAAAATCTTTATATTTAAAATGCACACGGGCAAATACGCATTTCTTTTTTAGGTAAGGATCTTCGTTTTCATCGGGACTCCGAATAAACTTGAAAATTTTGAGTTTTATACGGAAAAAGAAGTTTTAAATGTGACCCGACGTATGCACCATGAGATATATCCAATTTAAACATTCATAACTTATTACACGCTCGCCTTGTATTACCGAAATATATCGTATCGCGTCGCTTGACTCAAGGGGATGCGTTCAGGTGGTTTACTCTACATATGAACCGGTGAATTAATAAACAATATCATTTTATTTAGACCGGTGTTAGTGAAAAGTTGTTAGTGTCCGTATGAGAAATCATCCATCGCTATACGGGTTTTCGTTATGGTATTGCTTGACTGTCGGCGAGAGTGGCGCCCCCTACACAACTGAATTGGGTTCCAGTATGACAGTACAACTTAGAGTGCTTTACTGGAACCCAGGGGGTATAGCAGGTAGGACCCGGGAGCTGCGCACGCTCGCCGGGGGGCAAGACATTCATGTCATCCTCCTCGGCGAGACCAAGCTGCGACCGGGCCAACGCTTCTGTCTCCCTAATTACCACACGTACCGTCGCGACGAACAATCACCGGCAGGCATTGCCTACAGGGGCACAGCCGTTTTGGTGCGTCGCGACGTGATACACACTGCCTTGCCCCCGCCGGCCTTCACGGTGACCCGGGCGTTAGGGGTCCAAGTGAGTATGGCCGGCGAGGAGCTAAAACTTTACGCCGCCTACCGTCCGCCTGGGAACCTTTTTATCCCCCAGGACATCCACACCGTCCTCAGCGACGGGCCGACCCTCCTGGCTGGCGACCTGAACGCCAAGCACACCGCCTGGGGTTCCAGAGTTGTCAACCCGGCGGGCCGACAGCTGTACGCCGATTCGGAGACGTTCGGGTACGAGGTGATCGGTCCCGATGCGCCCACCCACGTCCCCACATCGGACAGGCAGCATGCGGATGTCCTGGACATAGTGCTCCACAAGGACTTGCCGTGCCCGGTCCATGTGGAGGTGCTGTATGACCTGGACTCGCAGCACCTCCCCATCTTAGTCTCGTTTGGACTTGGGGCAGAGTGCGTGTCAATACCACGAGTTAGGCGTAGGACGGACTGGGAGGCTTTTCAACAGCGCATGAGCACTGTGAAGCTCACCGGCCCACTGAGCACACCCGAGGGGGTGGAAGAAGCCGCCACGGTGATTACCACCACTGTGCAAGATGCACTGGCGGCCTCCACCACCCAGAGCCGGGTAGACTCAAGTAGGCTGGAGACCCTCCCGGTCCGACTACGCATGATGATCGAGCGCAAGCGGAGCTTGCGCAAGACCTGGTCGCACACACGCTGCCCCCGGGTCAAACGGGAACTGAACGCCGTGGCCGAGAGGCTGACCGAGGAGATGAGGGAGTACCGAGGAGCCTCCTGGGAGACGAGAGTCGAACGGGCGGGCGAGTCGGATACTTCCCTCCACGATCTCGCGCGGCAGCTCTCCAGGGCCAAAGTACCCGTTCACCCGCTTCTAGATGGGAGCGGGAGACGGGTCTATGCGGCGCAGGACCGCGCAGAAGTCCTTGCAGAGCACCTGGAGGGGCAATTCACGCCGCATCCGGCTGCGCCTGCCGTCCGCGCGCATCGCAGAAGCGTCGAACAGCGCGTACGGGATTTCATCCAAGGCCCGATGCCGTCGCTCGAGGGTGTGTCTTTTATAGCCCCCTCTGAGACACGGTCGGCGGCCCTGCGACTACCAAAGCGCAAGGCCCCAGGCATGGATGGAATTCCCAACATGGCCTTGGCAATGCTGCCCAAAAGAGCCATGGTCGCCGTGACCAGGCTCTTTAACGGCATACTCCGCACGGGGCACTTCCCGGAGTTATGGAAGTTGGGGAAGGTCATAGTTCTCCCGAAGCCGGGTAAGGATCGGAGGGACCCGGCTAGCTACCGTCCCATAACGCTGCTGGCCACACTAGCGAAGCTCTTTGAGCGGCTGTTGCTGAAACGCATAGTGCCATCACTTGATATAAGGGATGAGCAGTATGGGTTTCGATCCGGCCGCTCAACTACGCTTCAGCTGACACGGGTGATCCACCATATTTGTAACGAGCTCAACTACGGGCGACACACGGTCGGGGTCTTTCTCGACATCGAAAAGGCATTCGACCGCGTGTGGCATGTTGGGCTCGTCTACAAATTGTTGGAGACGCCCGTGCCGGCTATGCTGGTGCGGCTGATAGCGGCGTTTCTAACGGGACGGTCGTTCGTAGTATCGGTCGAGAACGTGACCTCAGACCCCCGCCCCATACGTGCGGGTGTACCGCAGGGCAGCTGTCTCTCGCCAATGTTGTACGCGCTGTACACCAACGACATCCCCACTCTAGAGGGCCACCTCCAAGAGTGGGAGCGTGACGCGGTGCTTGCGTTGTTCGCGGACGACAGCGCATACTTCCTATCATCCCGCAAAGCAGAGCTGGCTGCAAGTCGCATGCAGCGCCTGCTGGACATATTACCGGACTGGCTGGACAAATGGAGGATTGCTGTCAATGTCGGTAAGACGGTCCCCATTGTGTTCACCAGAGCTCGCAAACTGCCGCCGCCGCTTCGCCTTCGTGGTCGGGAGTTGGTGTGGCAGCCAACTGTTAAGTACCTGGGATGTATCATCGATAGCGCGATGCGGATGAGCCAGCACTGTGACCAGATGGTCCAGCAGGCTCGCGCCGCACGCGCTATTCTCCGACCGGTGTTTACATCCCGGCTACCAGTACGCACAAAACGGACGGTGTACTACACCTACGTCCGATCACGATTGGCCTATGCGGCGCCGGCATGGTACGCACTGGCCAGCAGGTGGCAGCGCAAGCGACTGCAGCAGCAGCAGAACATGACTCTGCGAGCTGCCGTGGGAGCGAGACGCTACGTCAGGAACGACGTGGTAGCGCGCGACCTTAAAGTCCCTTCCATAGAGGAGCATGTGGTCAGGCTGGCGCGGACGATGTTCGCCCGCGCCGACCACGGGCCGCATGACTCGTTAAAGGGTGTCGCGCCGCTTCACGCTCGTCCGCCTGAGGGCTACCCGCTTCCGCGGGAGCTCTTAGAGTCTGACTCTGACTCCTAGAGTCTGAGTCTGACTGCGACACGGCGTGCTTTGCGGTTATGATAGGATCCCCCGCTCAACAGCGGGGTCCGCCCCTCCACCGGGAGACACTTGTTCTCCCGAGTTTAAGCCCGGGTAAAAAGGTTCGCCTTGAGACCCGCAGAACCCTCGCATAGGTCCGCGCAAAAAGTACGGCAGCGTTAGGAAGTACACTGTGGCACAACTGAATTTCTCTCACTCACCTGATTTTTAAGAGAGAAGACTAAGCACCACCACAGCGACACAGCGATGGCAGACACAGCAGTAGCCGCAGAAACACCAGCGCCGACTGGCAGCGCCAAGAAACCGAAGGTGTCAGCATCCGGTGCCGGTGCGAAGAAGCCGAAAGCGAAACCCACTCATCCGAAGACATCCGAGATGGTCACCAACGCCATCAAAGAGTTGAAGGAGCGCAGCGGGTCTTCGCTCCAGGCTATAAAAAAATATATCGCAGCTCAGTACAAGGTCGACGCGGAGAAACTGGCGCCGTTCATCAGAAAATACTTGAAGAGCGCCGTCGAATCCGGCACGTTGATCCAGACCAAGGGCAAGGGCGCTTCGGGCTCTTTCAAGTTGGAGTCGAAATCGTCAGCTTCGAAGAAACCGGCCGCCGGCAAAGCCACCGGCGGACGGTCCGCCGCGGCCGCCGCGAAGCCGAGGAAGCCCGCCGCGAAGGCCGGCAAGAAGGCCGTCGCGTCGTCGCCGTCCAAGGCTAAATCGGCCGCCGCCACACCGAAGGAGAAGAAGGCCGCCGCCGCAGCTAAAAAGAAGCCCGCCGCCGCCGCCTCCGCCGCCGCGAAGAAAGCCGCCGTCCCCGCGAAGGGCAAGAGCAGCGTCGCACCCAAAGCTAAAAAGACAGCCAAACCTCCCACCAAGAAACCGAAGGCGCCCAAGCCCAAGAAGCCCACGCCCAAATCGAAACCTGCCGCGAAAAAGGCCACCGCCACAGTCAAGAAGTGAATCTATTGATTGATATGTGTGACACAAGTGAAGCGTGAGTGTGTGTAACGAGCCGAGCCTCATGCCATGATTAAATTGTGTGTGCAGGCAAGGCGCGCAATGCAAATGAATGCACCCACCTTCCGCGTGGCGCGCGTGATGCGCCGCCGTCGCTCTCTCTGTCTCTCCGTCTGTCTCTCCGGTCGTCTCTCTGACTCGTTGCACTCGTTGCACTGGCTGGAGGCGATCGATGGAACGATGGACGAGCACAGGGCCGGCGCGGCGGTGACGAACGCAATCTAAAAAGCCCTTTTCAGGGCTAACAAACAGTTCATATGAAATATCAGTTTCTGAACGATCGACGTCATATCAATATCATTGTTATACTACTTTAACCTAACAAACACACCACACAACCTAAAAAGTACAATATTAACCTATATTATATACCTACACGCCTATCCCCAATATATATATACCCAATAAAGTAACAAACAAACAAACAAATTTGCATAATAAAAATTACATGTTACCTTGGAGTTGGACCATTCCATCTTACTTCGGACGATGGATGAGTGTATGAGGGCATACGTGGACCAGTCAACAAAGTACGCAGACAGGAATCTGGATAATGCATGATTTAACTATAAATATAAGCAAGACTGAATGCATGGCTATTTGTTCGACATACATAATATATCAACAGGTACGATAATAACAGAACGTTAAACACAATAGGTCATTACTCTTTTGAATGTTACCATCACAACAACCACAACAACAACCACCACCACCACCACCACCACCACCACCACCACCACCAAGACAACAACAAGTGTCAATGATGATTGATGTTAGTTGTATGGATAATAATACCATGTCTCGGAGACAGCATATCTCGTAGAGTCAATAATAGGTTATGGGCTGAGCAGCTACGGGTGGGTGTACATTCAAAAGGTAATTTAGATTACTGTTTAAAATCTGTAAAATACTATCAATTGAAAGCAAAATAAAAGTAAGTATAATTAAAGAAAATTATTAAAAAATTAATTAATAAATTACTGATTTAAGTATTAAAAACTATCACCCGTAGGTGCCCATTAGAGTTGCCATAGAATACCATATTATAAATATGGGTATTTAATTAGGATTAACCAAATGTTAAGAAATGTAAATATGCATACACCCATGCATTAGTAATATTTATATACCTACATATATATTATATGTATATTTGCATTTCTTAATTTAACAATCAATCATATTACAATATATAAGGAGCGAATCACCTGCAAATATATGCACCAGCATCTCGAGCAGCTCAGGCAGCTCAGGCAGCTCAGGCAGCTCCGGAGCTCTCCTGATGCTCGGCAGCTCCAGCAGCTATGACGACGACTCGATCGGATCTGAAAAGAAGAAAAACAAATTCATCGAAACAAAGTCATTGAAGCACTTAAGTATCGCGAACAATATTTGTGTCACAACATTATGTTTTCAAAATCGAGCCCCCGTTCTCTTTTCAGCGCAAACATTCACTATTTGTAAGTACACTGTGCACATTCAGTAACTAATATATTGCACTAACTTTCTCATAACTATAATTCTTAAGCCACACACAAAAGTATATATATATATATATATACACACACACACACACACACACACACACACACACACACACACACACACACACACATACCTAATGCTTATCCCCAAGACAATCCTTAATCATCTAGCTTAATCGACATTAATTACTTAGTAATTATCCAACTTTGCAAGTTAACACATATGTAATTTGAAACAATAACAAAGCTCATTGCGAATAATTAAATACCTACATAACAGTTAAACTAATAAAATGATATGTTTTTACCGATTACGATTAGTATTATGAACTACAATATCGAACAACAGCATAAACAAAAATTTAACTCACCAGAGCGCCCTGTTTTTGCAAATATGTGCTGACGACCGCCATTACGAACTACGTACGATTTACGGCGCCGGGTCAGTACATTTCCTAATATAATTACAACATTCTAAAGTACTTATTTATTAATAATAACTATAGGGTGTAAATTCACTAAGTTAATTATTACAATGTATGCTTCAACATTTTGTTTGATTTTAACTCTCAATTAAAGAATTAAAGAATCAAAAACATTTTAGAATACAAACGGAGCTTCCGTTTTGTTAATATTAAATAAAACATTGCATCACTTACAAAGTGAGAACACTCGTTTTAATAATAATTTTAGTTTTGTAAAATTATTAATTTAATTATCATAATTTATGCTTCAGCATTCTTTAACTTTCCTAAATAAGTAATTGAAATAATATCAAAGACATTGTACTCTCAACCGGAGGTAAGTAGGTACCTACTACCTAATCAAAGAGACAACATCATTTCCAATAATAATAAAAAAATGTAACTTTTACAAAAACTAAGCGTTACTAAATAGAGAATTTATAAATTAAGAGATGAATTTCACAGTATGTCAATTTGTTTTAAAGTGATCAAATTTCAAAAAAAAAAAAAAACAAAAAAAAAACAAATAATAATAATAATAATAATTACAAACTCACCTTGTATCAGAACAGAACAGAACAGAACAGAACAGAACGCGCACCACCGACACCGACACCGACACAGAACCACAATATTATTACTATTCACTATTCACTCGCTCGCCAAACTTTCTTCCCTTAATTAATTTAATTCATTTCCGTACACGATATCGCCATACATCGATCGCACCTTCACAGTTCACCACCATCTGCACCAGCCACCATCATCACCCCGAGGCCCGAACCGAACGCCGACCGACCGACCGACCGATACAGGATACAGGATACAGGATACACTATACAGGAACACCGGCCGGTTACAGGTCACATCAGCATCAGGTACATCAGGAGGAGCAATACCGTCATTACGCCCGCGCCCGACTGCTGACCTATATATATGGCTAATGGCACGTGCTCAACACGTCGCGTTATAATCCCCATAATCCATCCCCCGCCCCCGCCCCCGCCCAGTCATAAATTGCGTAACCGGGACAAAAAACATAAATAAACAAAAGAAAAACTATCGCTGCACCTCACTTACCTGAAACAAACCGAATAGAAAGAGACCGTCTGATGTCCGTCTCGTTCGAACGTTGCTCGCGTGTATCCCCGTCAGTTGACGAACCGTTCTCGCACTATATATAATATAATTGCGAGAATTTAAAAAAACATTCACTCGCTGTCCGTCGTGTCGACAACAGCAGCGCTCGAGCGGTTTAGTTTCTTTCGCGTTCGTTAACAAAACAATAATATAACAATGTCGGGTCGCGGCAAAGGTGGCAAAGTGAAGGGAAAGGCAAAGTCCCGTTCCAATCGTGCAGGACTCCAGTTTCCCGTGGGACGTATCCACAGGCTGCTCCGGAAGGGCAACTACGCTGAACGTGTCGGCGCCGGGGCTCCCGTGTACCTGGCCGCCGTGATGGAGTATCTGGCGGCTGAAGTGCTCGAGTTGGCCGGCAACGCTGCTCGTGACAACAAAAAGACTAGGATCATCCCTAGACATCTTCAATTGGCGATACGCAACGACGAAGAGTTGAACAAGCTCCTCTCCGGCGTCACTATTGCGCAGGGCGGTGTACTGCCGAACATTCAGGCGGTACTGTTGCCCAAGAAGACCGAGAAGAAGGCTTAATTGCCGTCCATCCCCTCGTCGGATATTTTTATTTTTATAATTCGTTCAACGGTTAACGAATTATATAATAATATGTACCAAAAGGCCCTTTTCAGGGCCACAATATTGTTCGCACCTAAAAAGTCAGTTTCTATGACTGAAGACGTCATCCATCAATCCATCAATCAATGTATTATTTTATTACATTAGTACCTACAATAATAATTAAAATAGGCTAGGTAATAATAGTAATACCTACTTATTATATTATGATATCAGGTACCTGATATAGATATAAATAAATAAATAAATACATACATACATACCTACCTACTCTCCATAATATAATATAATCTTTATATTTATATATATTCACAGTAAATACAGTAGGTACGTTTATAGAAATAATAATAATAACAGTAATGTTTTCGTCCTCCGCTCCGCTCCCCTCCCACACCCCTCCCCTCCCCTTATTCGCCTTTCGTCTCCCTACACGTCTGCCGTCCTACTCTATCATCGTCCGTCTCATTCGCACTAAACTCGTCGCTGATTGGTTGGTTAAAAAAAAAAATTATACGTTTCTCTCATTGACGTCGCTACCTTACGGTCTACAGAGTGATATATACCGGACACAAAAAAAGTAGCGCTACATTCTCAGCAGAGTGCTCGTACAGTGCGCACGCTGGTGTTGTTTGTTTATTACACGTACTCGTACGAATCACTAAGTTAGTAGTCATGCCGCCCAAGGCTAGCGGTAAAGCGGCCAAGAAGTCTGGCAAGGCTCAAAAGAACATCTCCAAGTCCGACAAGAAGAAGAAGAAGCACAAGAGGAAGGAGAGCTACGCCATTTACATCTACAAGGTGCTCAAGCAGGTGCACCCCGACACCGGTATCTCCAGTAAGGCGATGTCCATCATGAACTCGTTCGTGAACGACATCTTTGAGCGCATTGCCGCCGAGGCGTCCCGTTTGGCCCACTACAACAAGAGGTCCACCATTACTTCGAGGGAGGTGCAGACTTCGGTGAGGCTTTTGTTGCCCGGTGAGCTGGCCAAGCACGCCGTCAGTGAGGGCACAAAGGCCGTAACCAAGTACACCAGCTCGAAGTGATCTCCTCGTCGTCGGGATGGTGCCGAAACACTGTCCAACACAACTTGAATTGTTGATGTTGGGCAAAAAAAAAAAGTAAAAGGCCCTTTTCAGGGCCACAATATGATTCAATATAAATGAGTTTCTTTGGATGGGCGTCACTTTAGTTGTAATTAACTAATTAATTAAATTAACAAAATAAAAATAATAATACAATATATCACCGTAAAATAGTAAAACCCCGTTAAGACTATAATCTAACTGAAATAGAATTACATTACAGAACCGAGTTAGTCAACCCCGATCCCACGTGGTATTTGTGTGCCCTATCCCTAGAGCGAATATAATGTATGTATATGTAATGTACATAATATGTATGTTCGGAAGCCTGTTTGTGAAACAAAAACAAAAAAAAAAAAAAGAAAAAAAGAAAAAAAGAAAAAAAAAAAAAAAAAACTGAATATGTTACGGTTCACAATATTGCAACGAACGAACGAACGAACGAACGTACGTATGTGCGAGCGAACAAAATAAGAGCGAAAGGGACGTAACTATCCGACAATAGGTATAAATAACACCAAAAAGGAATTTTCATTCCATTCCTTCTCGCTCGTTGTCAGTGAACGGTCGCGCGCGCGCTCTATTCTAGTTTATCGTAAAACAACCAAACAACCAAACCAACCAACGATATGGCTCGTACCAAGCAAACTGCCCGTAAATCAACCGGTGGTAAGGCTCCGCGTAAGCAGCTGGCCACCAAAGCTGCGCGCAAGAGCGCACCGGCCACAGGTGGAGTGAAGAAACCCCACCGCTACAGGCCCGGCACGGTGGCCCTGCGTGAAATTCGTCGTTATCAGAAGAGTACTGAGCTGCTCATCCGCAAGTTGCCTTTCCAACGTCTGGTTCGTGAGATCGCACAGGATTTCAAGACGGACTTGCGCTTCCAGAGCTCCGCTGTGATGGCACTGCAGGAGGCGAGCGAGGCCTACTTGGTAGGCCTCTTCGAAGACACCAACCTGTGTGCCATTCACGCGAAGCGAGTTACAATAATGCCCAAGGATATTCAACTCGCGCGCCGTATTCGCGGTGAACGCGCTTAACTTGTAAAAATCATAATATTTTTCAAGTTAATAACGCTAAACAAACAACCAAAAAGGCCCTTTTCAGGGCCGCACACGATTCTAACGCAAACGTTTCGAACTACAAGACGTGTACGGTGTACGCCAATACTACAAACGAATCGTGAGACACTTTATACAACGTTAAATCTATGTAGGTACTCGTACTGACTGTTATTAATAGTACCATTTTTAGCAACAGCAAAAATATAATACAAAATAATAATCTCAAGTATCATAGATACTTAATTATCGGTAATATTTATATATATATATATATATATATATATACACACACACATATATATATATACACACATATATATATATACATGTGTGTATATATATATATATATATATATATATGTACGTATGTATGTATTATTTACAAAAAAAAACACTATTTATTTCATAACGCGCCTGAAGAATTATAAATTAAAAAAAAAAAAAAAACCATTATTATTATTATTATTCTTTCGTTGTCTTTTCGTCTCGAACATTTGGATGTAAATATTTTCCGTCTTTTTCTTTCGTTAACATTGTATTCGCTCTCGCACCGTAGTATTCGCCACGACACGCGGGTATATATAACGTCGCCTGGTGAGCTTACTGGGGCTCATTTATCGTCGCGTCGCCGCCGTCGGTACACGTTCTGTGTTCTGTTTGATTCGAGTCCAGTCGAGTTGAGTTTACTTACTGTATCAAGATGACCGGCCGTGGAAAGGGAGGAAAAGGTCTGGGGAAAGGTGGCGCCAAGCGTCACAGGAAAGTGCTACGTGATAACATCCAGGGTATCACGAAGCCTGCTATCCGTCGTTTGGCCCGAAGAGGAGGCGTGAAACGTATCTCCGGTCTCATCTACGAAGAGACACGCGGTGTCCTCAAAGTATTCCTTGAGAACGTTATCCGTGACGCCGTCACTTATACCGAGCACGCCAAGAGGAAGACCGTGACCGCCATGGACGTCGTATACGCCCTAAAGCGTCAAGGTCGCACCCTCTACGGTTTCGGTGGTTAATCGTGTGAAACGGTAGTGCGTCTCGTGCGCACGTAACGTTACACACACATTAACCAATTTAAAAAAGGCCCTTTTCAGGGCCGCACACGGTTCTAAAACATTAGTTTCTGATTACGGATGTTCTTTAATAATAATATAATATGTATTTCACATAATAATATTATATTAAAGAGATTGAATACTGATTAGAAAATGTGGTGATTGTACATAAAATATACGAGTATATTGTACTCTTCACCTTTACATTTTCACTGAACGACTGACTGGCCGGCCGATGTATGGTGATTGATGGTAGTTCTCAGTCAATGTATTATTATACATGAAACTTATGAAAAATTACATAATCCAAGTTTGCATAAGGTTTTTCATAATTATAATACGAGTAGAACAAGTAGAAACAAATAGTTATCATCACGATCGGCCGAGTCCTTCGTAGTTTATTACATCGCGGCATCGTAGCATATCCATGAAGCGACCGCCGCGAACTATAACAAGAATATATATACGTACAGTTTAATTAGGGCTTGATTATATAAATGAATATATATATAATTATTTAATTTTAATCAAAAATGTTAAATTAAACGGGAAATTCTAACTGAAATTATGTTGAAATTGAGGTGAACGCGAGCTTTGACGTCGTTCGTTGGTTCGTGTGTAGCTTCGAAACACGAGTCTGTTGCGAAGCGCGTTTCGCAAAGTTTTAGTTTACTTTCTTATGAGTTACTGTACCCATGTGAACCTTGAAAGTATACGCACTTTATTAATATACTATTATATTACTGAAGAAATTTATTAAAATTCCATACGTCTCAATAAGATGCGATCGTCCTCTACCCGATGTGGACTCTTCGTGTTTTACGTACCTCGACATTTGACACTTGAAAATCTTTATATTTAAAATGCACACGGGCAAATACGCATTTCTTTTTTAGGTAAGGATCTTCGTTTTCATCGGGACTCCGAATAAACTTGAAAATTTTGAGTTTTATACGGAAAAAGAAGTTTTAAATGTGACCCGACGTATGCACCATGAGATATATCCAATTTAAACATTCATAACTTATTACACGCTCGCCTTGTATTACCGAAATATATCGTATCGCGTCGCTTGACTCAAGGGGATGCGTTCAGGTGGTTTACTCTACATATGAACCGGTGAATTAATAAACAATATCATTTTATTTAGACCGGTGTTAGTGAAAAGTTGTTAGTGTCCGTATGAGAAATCATCCATCGCTATACGGGTTTTCGTTATGGTATTGCTTGACTGTCGGCGAGAGTGGCGCCCCCTACACAACTGAATTTCTCTCACTCACCTGATTTTTAAGAGAGAAGACTAAGCACCACCACAGCGACACAGCGATGGCAGACACAGCAGTAGCCGCAGAAACACCAGCGCCGACTGGCAGCGCCAAGAAACCGAAGGTGTCAGCATCCGGTGCCGGTGCGAAGAAGCCGAAAGCGAAACCCACTCATCCGAAGACATCCGAGATGGTCACCAACGCCATCAAAGAGTTGAAGGAGCGCAGCGGGTCTTCGCTCCAGGCTATAAAAAAATATATCGCAGCTCAGTACAAGGTCGACGCGGAGAAACTGGCGCCGTTCATCAGAAAATACTTGAAGAGCGCCGTCGAATCCGGCACGTTGATCCAGACCAAGGGCAAGGGCGCTTCGGGCTCTTTCAAGTTGGAGTCGAAATCGTCAGCTTCGAAGAAACCGGCCGCCGGCAAAGCCACCGGCGGACGGTCCGCCGCGGCCGCCGCGAAGCCGAGGAAGCCCGCCGCGAAGGCCGGCAAGAAGGCCGTCGCGTCGTCGCCGTCCAAGGCTAAATCGGCCGCCGCCACACCGAAGGAGAAGAAGGCCGCCGCCGCAGCTAAAAAGAAGCCCGCCGCCGCCGCCTCCGCCGCCGCGAAGAAAGCCGCCGTCCCCGCGAAGGGCAAGAGCAGCGTCGCACCCAAAGCTAAAAAGACAGCCAAACCTCCCACCAAGAAACCGAAGGCGCCCAAGCCCAAGAAGCCCACGCCCAAATCGAAACCTGCCGCGAAAAAGGCCACCGCCACAGTCAAGAAGTGAATCTATTGATTGATATGTGTGACACAAGTGAAGCGTGAGTGTGTGTAACGAGCCGAGCCTCATGCCATGATTAAATTGTGTGTGCAGGCAAGGCGCGCAATGCAAATGAATGCACCCACCTTCCGCGTGGCGCGCGTGATGCGCCGCCGTCGCTCTCTCTGTCTCTCCGTCTGTCTCTCCGGTCGTCTCTCTGACTCGTTGCACTCGTTGCACTGGCTGGAGGCGATCGATGGAACGATGGACGAGCACAGGGCCGGCGCGGCGGTGACGAACGCAATCTAAAAAGCCCTTTTCAGGGCTAACAAACAGTTCATATGAAATATCAGTTTCTGAACGATCGACGTCATATCAATATCATTGTTATACTACTTTAACCTAACAAACACACCACACAACCTAAAAAGTACAATATTAACCTATATTATATACCTACACGCCTATCCCCAATATATATATACCCAATAAAGTAACAAACAAACAAACAAATTTGCATAATAAAAATTACATGTTACCTTGGAGTTGGACCATTCCATCTTACTTCGGACGATGGATGAGTGTATGAGGGCATACGTGGACCAGTCAACAAAGTACGCAGACAGGAATCTGGATAATGCATGATTTAACTATAAATATAAGCAAGACTGAATGCATGGCTATTTGTTCGACATACATAATATATCAACAGGTACGATAATAACAGAACGTTAAACACAATAGGTCATTACTCTTTTGAATGTTACCATCACAACAACCACAACAACAACCACCACCACCACCACCACCACCACCACCACCACCACCAAGACAACAACAAGTGTCAATGATGATTGATGTTAGTTGTATGGATAATAATACCATGTCTCGGAGACAGCATATCTCGTAGAGTCAATAATAGGTTATGGGCTGAGCAGCTACGGGTGGGTGTACATTCAAAAGGTAATTTAGATTACTGTTTAAAATCTGTAAAATACTATCAATTGAAAGCAAAATAAAAGTAAGTATAATTAAAGAAAATTATTAAAAAATTAATTAATAAATTACTGATTTAAGTATTAAAAACTATCACCCGTAGGTGCCCATTAGAGTTGCCATAGAATACCATATTATAAATATGGGTATTTAATTAGGATTAACCAAATGTTAAGAAATGTAAATATGCATACACCCATGCATTAGTAATATTTATATACCTACATATATATTATATGTATATTTGCATTTCTTAATTTAACAATCAATCATATTACAATATATAAGGAGCGAATCACCTGCAAATATATGCACCAGCATCTCGAGCAGCTCAGGCAGCTCAGGCAGCTCAGGCAGCTCCGGAGCTCTCCTGATGCTCGGCAGCTCCAGCAGCTATGACGACGACTCGATCGGATCTGAAAAGAAGAAAAACAAATTCATCGAAACAAAGTCATTGAAGCACTTAAGTATCGCGAACAATATTTGTGTCACAACATTATGTTTTCAAAATCGAGCCCCCGTTCTCTTTTCAGCGCAAACATTCACTATTTGTAAGTACACTGTGCACATTCAGTAACTAATATATTGCACTAACTTTCTCATAACTATAATTCTTAAGCCACACACAAAAGTATATATATATATATATATACACACACACACACACACACACACACACACACACACACACACACACACACACACACACATACCTAATGCTTATCCCCAAGACAATCCTTAATCATCTAGCTTAATCGACATTAATTACTTAGTAATTATCCAACTTTGCAAGTTAACACATATGTAATTTGAAACAATAACAAAGCTCATTGCGAATAATTAAATACCTACATAACAGTTAAACTAATAAAATGATATGTTTTTACCGATTACGATTAGTATTATGAACTACAATATCGAACAACAGCATAAACAAAAATTTAACTCACCAGAGCGCCCTGTTTTTGCAAATATGTGCTGACGACCGCCATTACGAACTACGTACGATTTACGGCGCCGGGTCAGTACATTTCCTAATATAATTACAACATTCTAAAGTACTTATTTATTAATAATAACTATAGGGTGTAAATTCACTAAGTTAATTATTACAATGTATGCTTCAACATTTTGTTTGATTTTAACTCTCAATTAAAGAATTAAAGAATCAAAAACATTTTAGAATACAAACGGAGCTTCCGTTTTGTTAATATTAAATAAAACATTGCATCACTTACAAAGTGAGAACACTCGTTTTAATAATAATTTTAGTTTTGTAAAATTATTAATTTAATTATCATAATTTATGCTTCAGCATTCTTTAACTTTCCTAAATAAGTAATTGAAATAATATCAAAGACATTGTACTCTCAACCGGAGGTAAGTAGGTACCTACTACCTAATCAAAGAGACAACATCATTTCCAATAATAATAAAAAAATGTAACTTTTACAAAAACTAAGCGTTACTAAATAGAGAATTTATAAATTAAGAGATGAATTTCACAGTATGTCAATTTGTTTTAAAGTGATCAAATTTCAAAAAAAAAAAAAAACAAAAAAAAAACAAATAATAATAATAATAATAATTACAAACTCACCTTGTATCAGAACAGAACAGAACAGAACAGAACAGAACGCGCACCACCGACACCGACACCGACACAGAACCACAATATTATTACTATTCACTATTCACTCGCTCGCCAAACTTTCTTCCCTTAATTAATTTAATTCATTTCCGTACACGATATCGCCATACATCGATCGCACCTTCACAGTTCACCACCATCTGCACCAGCCACCATCATCACCCCGAGGCCCGAACCGAACGCCGACCGACCGACCGACCGATACAGGATACAGGATACAGGATACACTATACAGGAACACCGGCCGGTTACAGGTCACATCAGCATCAGGTACATCAGGAGGAGCAATACCGTCATTACGCCCGCGCCCGACTGCTGACCTATATATATGGCTAATGGCACGTGCTCAACACGTCGCGTTATAATCCCCATAATCCATCCCCCGCCCCCGCCCCCGCCCAGTCATAAATTGCGTAACCGGGACAAAAAACATAAATAAACAAAAGAAAAACTATCGCTGCACCTCACTTACCTGAAACAAACCGAATAGAAAGAGACCGTCTGATGTCCGTCTCGTTCGAACGTTGCTCGCGTGTATCCCCGTCAGTTGACGAACCGTTCTCGCACTATATATAATATAATTGCGAGAATTTAAAAAAACATTCACTCGCTGTCCGTCGTGTCGACAACAGCAGCGCTCGAGCGGTTTAGTTTCTTTCGCGTTCGTTAACAAAACAATAATATAACAATGTCGGGTCGCGGCAAAGGTGGCAAAGTGAAGGGAAAGGCAAAGTCCCGTTCCAATCGTGCAGGACTCCAGTTTCCCGTGGGACGTATCCACAGGCTGCTCCGGAAGGGCAACTACGCTGAACGTGTCGGCGCCGGGGCTCCCGTGTACCTGGCCGCCGTGATGGAGTATCTGGCGGCTGAAGTGCTCGAGTTGGCCGGCAACGCTGCTCGTGACAACAAAAAGACTAGGATCATCCCTAGACATCTTCAATTGGCGATACGCAACGACGAAGAGTTGAACAAGCTCCTCTCCGGCGTCACTATTGCGCAGGGCGGTGTACTGCCGAACATTCAGGCGGTACTGTTGCCCAAGAAGACCGAGAAGAAGGCTTAATTGCCGTCCATCCCCTCGTCGGATATTTTTATTTTTATAATTCGTTCAACGGTTAACGAATTATATAATAATATGTACCAAAAGGCCCTTTTCAGGGCCACAATATTGTTCGCACCTAAAAAGTCAGTTTCTATGACTGAAGACGTCATCCATCAATCCATCAATCAATGTATTATTTTATTACATTAGTACCTACAATAATAATTAAAATAGGCTAGGTAATAATAGTAATACCTACTTATTATATTATGATATCAGGTACCTGATATAGATATAAATAAATAAATAAATACATACATACATACCTACCTACTCTCCATAATATAATATAATCTTTATATTTATATATATTCACAGTAAATACAGTAGGTACGTTTATAGAAATAATAATAATAACAGTAATGTTTTCGTCCTCCGCTCCGCTCCCCTCCCACACCCCTCCCCTCCCCTTATTCGCCTTTCGTCTCCCTACACGTCTGCCGTCCTACTCTATCATCGTCCGTCTCATTCGCACTAAACTCGTCGCTGATTGGTTGGTTAAAAAAAAAAATTATACGTTTCTCTCATTGACGTCGCTACCTTACGGTCTACAGAGTGATATATACCGGACACAAAAAAAGTAGCGCTACATTCTCAGCAGAGTGCTCGTACAGTGCGCACGCTGGTGTTGTTTGTTTATTACACGTACTCGTACGAATCACTAAGTTAGTAGTCATGCCGCCCAAGGCTAGCGGTAAAGCGGCCAAGAAGTCTGGCAAGGCTCAAAAGAACATCTCCAAGTCCGACAAGAAGAAGAAGAAGCACAAGAGGAAGGAGAGCTACGCCATTTACATCTACAAGGTGCTCAAGCAGGTGCACCCCGACACCGGTATCTCCAGTAAGGCGATGTCCATCATGAACTCGTTCGTGAACGACATCTTTGAGCGCATTGCCGCCGAGGCGTCCCGTTTGGCCCACTACAACAAGAGGTCCACCATTACTTCGAGGGAGGTGCAGACTTCGGTGAGGCTTTTGTTGCCCGGTGAGCTGGCCAAGCACGCCGTCAGTGAGGGCACAAAGGCCGTAACCAAGTACACCAGCTCGAAGTGATCTCCTCGTCGTCGGGATGGTGCCGAAACACTGTCCAACACAACTTGAATTGTTGATGTTGGGCAAAAAAAAAAAGTAAAAGGCCCTTTTCAGGGCCACAATATGATTCAATATAAATGAGTTTCTTTGGATGGGCGTCACTTTAGTTGTAATTAACTAATTAATTAAATTAACAAAATAAAAATAATAATACAATATATCACCGTAAAATAGTAAAACCCCGTTAAGACTATAATCTAACTGAAATAGAATTACATTACAGAACCGAGTTAGTCAACCCCGATCCCACGTGGTATTTGTGTGCCCTATCCCTAGAGCGAATATAATGTATGTATATGTAATGTACATAATATGTATGTTCGGAAGCCTGTTTGTGAAACAAAAACAAAAAAAAAAAAAAGAAAAAAAGAAAAAAAGAAAAAAAAAAAAAAAAAACTGAATATGTTACGGTTCACAATATTGCAACGAACGAACGAACGAACGAACGTACGTATGTGCGAGCGAACAAAATAAGAGCGAAAGGGACGTAACTATCCGACAATAGGTATAAATAACACCAAAAAGGAATTTTCATTCCATTCCTTCTCGCTCGTTGTCAGTGAACGGTCGCGCGCGCGCTCTATTCTAGTTTATCGTAAAACAACCAAACAACCAAACCAACCAACGATATGGCTCGTACCAAGCAAACTGCCCGTAAATCAACCGGTGGTAAGGCTCCGCGTAAGCAGCTGGCCACCAAAGCTGCGC